>JAMQGT020013478.1:0-13266 GCA_024447675.2 Pterophyllum scalare
GTAACAGAAGGAAAGGGGCAGACGGGGGATTCTCCGTCTCGGTTGCTGAGCCTGAAATGAATCTGTGCGTCTAATAAAATTAGATGCACACAACTGATAGAACACAAAGCACATTTAATTTATAATTAGGGATGGGACTCGAGAACCCGTTCCCAGTAATTCAGTTCCTTGGAATCATTAGTCTGCTTGCTTAATGATTCTGCTTAATTAATTTCTGGTCCAATCAATCGTCACAGTAAAATAAATTTGAGAAACACTGTCATGATTTAATAATTGTCAGTACCTTGATGTTGAGAAAATGATGAGATTTGACAAAAAGAAACTCACAGTTTTGGTTGTGTTTCATAATTTGCAATTATAGATACTGATTATAGTTAATTCACCGGATCCTGTGTTAAATCTCCATTTCTGTGTTAGATGTTCCCATAATTTGTTATTTCCTGTATTATTTTTATATTATTTTATCTTGGGTGCATTGTATTTAGTTTTGCTTCACTCGTTTTCCATGATTAGTTTCAGCGTATACCCTGGTGTTTCCCATTCCCTGGAGTCTGGCTTCATGGACTTTATTTTCTGCCTTTTGTACTTCAGCAACACCAAAATAAAGGTTATGGTTGATTGTAGATACCAGAGCCACATTTTAATGTCTACAAACATTTGGATCAGCACTATGAAAGGCTGCTGACACCATCATGTCTGAGCATTTATGGTGGCAATTTCAGCAATGGGCAACATTACTTACTTTAATCTACCAAAAACTTGGTCAGCTCATCCTCTTGAGGACCTGGAGGTCTCATACAGTTACACAGTCTCTACATGTGTACTTACTGTAGACAGTGATGACTGGACTCACAAAACACTGGGAAGCATCGTCCAGAGTAGCATAGAATAAAGCACTTGGAGTGTACAATGCATAATGCATGACATACTGTATTGGATCCACACAAAGGTCTTGAGCACTCACCACGCAGTGAAAAGATGAGCATTGAGGAAGCCCAGCATCCCGACAGGCAGCATGCTCAGAAGAGTTGAGGTGTGTTGAGGATCATCCAGAAGAAGACCAGCTTTAAGACCTGTATTAGACGTCCTGAGGCAAAGCAATCAAAATGATCCTTATACATCCCCAAAGCTATTAAGACTTTGCAAAGACACTCTTATTTCAGTGTCTTTCTTTAAATTATTTGTTTTTGTTGATGTATAACCATTTAACTTTTTCCCCATATGTTGTTCTATTACCCTTCTGCTACCCCATCTATGCATTTATGTTCCTTTGCATGTTTAATTCTATGCAATAAATTGATTATTAAAAAAAAAAACCTGCACATTTTCACCATCTGGTGTTTGGACAGGGATGTGCTAGCCAAGGTGTGGCTCTGAATGTGAAGCCACGTGTTCATTGACAGCTGACATTTCTAGATATTATCCTAACAGGATGGCACAGGAGAAAGCAAGAACAAAGCAGGGGAGGCAACAGGAAACCAGAATATTTCATTAGAAATAAAAGTTTATAACACTGGCGTAGACAACTTTGGGTGTGATTTTCATGTGCTTTATTACATGAAAAGTGGTGCAGCACAAGACAGTAAGTAGAATTTAGTGTTGGATAAATGTTTTTTAAAGTGGGGGGAAAAGTGTTTACATTTTTAACTTAAGTTAAAACCCTATTTAAGTAGTTTCAAAGTGAACCAGTTCGTCATGCTCCTGGGCATTGGAACTGGGGTTTTATTAGTTTGTTTGTTTGTTTTTTTGTAATTTTATGAGTTGTGTTTATTGTTTTGGTTTTGATTTCTATTCTTTCTATGGGGTTTCTGCTTCTTTGTATTTTTTTATTGTGCAAGTCTGGTTTCATGCTTTTTCATCAGTATTCTGTTCCTCTTATGATCTGGGTATATTCTCTGCTAGCAGAGAGTTATTTGTTCCCTCAGTCCTTTTGTGTTATTCATTCTGTAAAGTTCTTGTCTCAGTCCCCACTGTTTCAGTTATTCTTTCTTATTTTCTGTTTTATTATGGTAGCCATTTGTCTCTTGTATTTTGCATTGTTATCCAAATTAGTTCCCTCAGATGTGTCTCATTAGCCTGATTCTGAGTTTTTGTGCACGTACAGATGCTTGTGTGTGTGTGTGTGTGTGTGTGTGTGTGTGTGTGTTTATAGGCCTGTAATTCCTTTGTTCTTTGTCTCAGTGTCTGCTTAGACAGTTACCTAGCCCTGTGTGTCTCTTTCAGTGCCTTTGTGGTTTGTGTTTTGCTTTGTGGACTTTTACAACCAGCCACATAAATAACATAAATCCTGTCTGTCTCCTGAGTCTGCTTTTGGGTCCTTATCCTGCAAATTATGAACAAGTTGTATGATCAAAGTACCTATGGTAAATGTATTTCAGAATCACCTATACTATGTTGATGAGACCTTTTCTTTTTATAGAAATTATTTTCAATTCAACATATATTTACGTGTTGTCAATCAAAAATAGTTAAATTACCCCAAGTAACACTTAGTTCACCCACTTGAGAGGTGTTTCATTTTATTATGTTAAAAATTCAGAGGTTACATCAATAATTCATCCTATCGATTTCCATTCAAACCTACAAAACATCATTATTTTTACTTTACTTTTAGTAGTTACCCTCACTGGTAACTCATGGAGCTAGACAATTG
The DNA here is from genome assembly GCA_024447675.2 of Pterophyllum scalare. Classification (NCBI taxonomy): domain Eukaryota; kingdom Metazoa; phylum Chordata; class Actinopteri; order Cichliformes; family Cichlidae; genus Pterophyllum; species Pterophyllum scalare. The sequence continues at coordinate 2,654 of JAMQGT020013478.1, forward strand.
GAAATAAATGCCAGCAATAAACTAAAAGTGAAGTTAATAGTCTATGAGTTTTCCATAATCCTGGGATTTGGATTCGGGGTTTATTAGTTTTTGAAATTTGGGAGTTGTGTTTATTTTCTGGATTTTGATTTAAATTCTTTCTTCAGGGTTTCTAAAAAGTGCTTTTTATTGTGCAAATTACGTTTTATGCTTTTATAAAAATGGGCTCTTATTTCAATATCTTTCTTTAACCTTTACACACTGCTCATATTCTATACCTTCACAGCATATTCTGCCTATACTGAATTTTAAACTACAGATCAATTTAGAATGTATAAATAATCAGTCTGAAATTACTAAATTAATGCTTAATCCTTACCTAGCTTTTCAGAAAGTAGGAAAACTGCATTTCTTTTTAGTATTTTCATCACTCATTTTCTAATTTCACACAATATCCTGTTTTACCTCAGACGCATATTACCAAACCTACCATACCAGCCATGATCATTTATTTTATTCAAAGCAAAAATTGAAAGAGTATTTTGGTGACCTGCAGTACTTTTTCCAGTTCTTCAATCCACATTTAGTGGTGAGTTGAAATTTTTTTATGAGAAATATTTTTAAAAAAGATATAGATATTAATAATTGCTGTATATGAGCCAATGTTCATGCAAAGTTTGGTTCAGATTGGCCCACCCCTTAAGGAGGAGATAGGGTATACATACATATCCTGCAATCATTATAGTAAGAGATTATCATTATTATATCATTAATGTTATTATTAAATAACAATTATAAAGATTGTTATAATTGTTATATAATATATACCAACATTGTTATAACCAACCATGTTCTCACTGCTATAACAAAAAACATTCTGATAAGGACTATCAATTATTGGCAATATTAATTTAACATTAATTAAAATTAAGAACACAAAATACAAAACTTGCTTATTGTAAACTAGTCTGTGCATTCAAAGCAGTGGTAGGAAACCTTGCACATGTTGCCTACACTCAGTGAAATGGTAGATTAATAGTATTCTTGTCCATGACATTTTTGGGGGAAGGAACCGGGGGGGGGCAATCATATTTGAGGGGAGGGCTGGTGAATAAGGGTCATTGTGTGGTTCAGGGGCAGTGCCTTCTCTGATCTGTTCTATAAAAAGTGTTGTGCAGGCTACAAGCTCCAGGAATTCATTGCTTCTCCGACTGCCCTGGACTTCAGTCACTACATAATACCCCAAGTGATGCTGGCAGACACTCACTGTTTGATCAAATCATTAGGGACAAGTAATTAAAATATGACCCATTAAAGTTAGGCTACTTCATTTCATTTGTTTAGCTGCAGTATTGCCATAAAAAAAAGACCACACTCTGCACAACCAGTATTCCAAGACTAAAAAACAGCTTTAAGGAAAAACTAGATGTAAGTAAGTAGGGCAGCACGGTGGTGCACAGTTAGAATACCATCTGGAAGGCCTGGGTTCAATTCCACCTCGGCCCAGGCCACTCCCTCTCTCTCTGCATGGAGTTTGCATGTTCTCCCCGTGTCTGCGTGGGTTTCCTCCCACAGTCCAAAGACATACACTTACTGGGGTTAGGTTAATTGGCCAATCTAAATTGCCCATAGGTATGAATGTGAGTGTGAATGGTGTCTGTGTTTCTGTGTTGGCCCTGCGACAGGCTGGCGACTTGTACAGGGTGTACCCTGCGTCTCGCCCCGTGACAGCTGGGATAGGCTCCAGCCCCCCACGACCCTGAACAGGATAAGTGGATGGGTGGGTGATGAGAGATAAATGACGAGACAAATAATTAGACTGCACATACAATTATGTTTTCACTTCAGTTTTTATAAAGCAGTAAACATCCTAACTATTGCTATACACTGGTGTCAAAGGGATATCTGAACCCTTTGGCACTTTGTTGGAATTAACACTATAATGTCCACGTTTTTTCTTCATATTGTGTAAAAGGACCGTGAACAGGATGACGCCAATGGCGAACACAATGAGCAACGCCCAAATGACTGGAAAGATGATTTTACTAGTTCCATCTGAAAGATAAACAAAACAAAAACAACATGAGAATACTTCTCAATTCTTGATGCATTATACATTTCCATAACTGTTCTGCACAGAATCAATAATCATACCTTTTACCACCAGTGTGACAGATCTTGCCTTTCTCCCAACTTTGTTCTCTGCAACACACACATAAACACCAGCATTGGTGAAGGTGGCTCTGGTGATAGTAATAGTCCTCTGGCGCCCCTTAGTGATCTCTTTTGAATTCCCAGCAGCTGTGTAGATCCATCCAATGATAGCGGTGGGGTTACCATCAGCAATACAGCTTAACGTAACATTCTCACCCAGGAGCACCTCCTGGCTGTCATTGCCTTCCTTGAACTCAGGGGCATCTGTGGGGGAAAAGATTTAACATGAAGACATAATGTGTTTCAAAATTTGCTTTCATCTCAAATTAATTTCAAAGTTGATGAATTTATAGTTAATTGTTGCAGAGATGTGTGGTAAAAACAAACAAATAAAAAGAACATAATAAATAGTTAAGTGAAAATCTTACAGAGAACAACAGCAGTGTAAGGTGCTGAGGTCACAGAAGGGGGGACTCTGGTCCTTTGGGTCCCAGCTGCAGCTCAGCCTCACATCTAAAAGTTAATCCATTGTGATCTCTCTGAGCGGTGACTCTGAGAGTAGAAGACTTATTTACTGGGGTAGGACAGGACTCATTAATCGTCTGTGTGAGCACAGTTTCAGTGCCTCTGTACCACTTCACTGTGAGATTCTGCACGGGAGCCACTTCATTGACATCGCATTTTAGGTGATACTCTGTGCCCTCCAGTATGGAACTATGATCCACTGCAGAGACTGACACAAAGCCTGGAGTTTCTGTAAATGAATTAAAGCAAAATAAATAAACAAAATAATATATAATTATATCTCTAACATTGTGACATCAAAATAAGAAGTATGCAGTCATGAGAATTAGAGCCACATTTTAATTTCCAAAATTATAGACATTTGAATCAGAACAATTACAGACTGTTGGACGCCATCATGTCTGAGCATTTAAACAAATACAATCATTGCTTTATTACATTAAAAATGCCCATTCATGGAGTTCATATCACACCAACAGAGTCTCTACACATGCACTTACTATAAACAGTGATGACTGGACTCACAAAACACTGGGATTCATCATCCAGAGTAGCATAGCAGAAAGGACTTGGAGTCCACTCTTCCATTTGTTCAACCCTCCATGTGACAGCAGGAGGACGTTCAAATCCCGTCCCTCCAAATGGAGCCTCCCAGCCCATTCCAGCAACATATGTGGCTGATGTGCTGCAGTTGATTGAAACTGGATCTCCAAATCTCACAACAACTTCAGAAGGCGTCAGTGTTAGAGGGCAACCTGCCATTCACAAGCAGACATATTCAGAGTTAGAGCTGATTTGCTGTAAAAAAAGAAATAAGTCAACAGTATCCACTACATGATCCACATGAAGATTAGATGGAAGGTAAAGCAGGATGTGTACCTCTTTGTTTGACATGAACATGAATTGTATTAGTTATGTTTCCCACATAATTGGTAGCTGTGCAGGTGCAGGTCACATTACGGTTCACTCGAGTGATCCTGAGACTGTTTGTGTTCTCCGAACGATTCACTCCATCACAAGTCCAGTGATAGACAGGAGGAGGGTTTCCCTCAGCTTCACAGCTCAAGGTGATATTAGTGCCCTCAAGTGTTGAAATATCATGAGGACTGTGTTTTGTGTTTAGCTCAGGAGCATCTGGAGAAAAACATAGGCTTGTTATTCATTTGAATAGTTACATGGTGCATACTTGCACTGGTTTTGACAGCATTTAATTTCAATTATAAATGAAAATTGTTTGTGTGTAAACAGCAGGATGTTTACTTACAGAGCGCTGAAACATTGTGTGTTTGAGAAATGACAGGAAGTTGTGGTCCATGCAGTCCAAAGTCCAGCTGAGCTTCACATCTGAACTGAACTTCATTTTCTTCTCTGCTGATGTTGACTCTCAGAACAGAGGACTCATTTACTGGTGTTTTGGTTGTGTCATTGAAAGACTGGGTCATGATGCTTTCATTGTTTCTGTACCATCTAACAGTGAGGTACTGAACAGGAGCAACATTGATGATATCACACTGCAGTCTGTATTGTGTTTTGTCTCCCATCAGTTTTTCGTGCTGTACAGAATGAACAACATCTGGATTCTCTGGCAAACAACATTAGATTAAAAAGTTAAATATGTCCATCATTATTAATGTTCTTAGCATTGTACTATTTTAATTTTTTTTTTAATTAAACTTACTGAATAGAATAACTTCAAGTTTCTTGCTGCATTCATAAGACTCATTTAATTTTATTTTACACTCTGCCTTCACATCCCAGTCTGACAGTGGCACTGGGTAGGAGATTAAAAGAACATCTTCTTCCATGGGAGAGCTTTCACTTCCAACTGTCCAGTACATCCCTTTATGATCAACAGAATCACCAGTACAGTTTACAGTGACAGGATTTCCTCCATATTCTGCTATAATCTTACGTGGGTCCAGAGTAACAGGGTTGTACTCTATTGTGCATGTGCTGCCAGAATCTGTGAATAGACAACATTAATTGTTTTATTAGGTTTTCATTTTCTCTACTTTAGATTTTTCAGATTAACTGTTAATTTTAAACACTACAAAATAAAACCAAAAAAGCGTTTGTGACATAGAGTACAATGCAGCATATTACATCAAACAATCAAGATGTGACTGAAGTGCTTGTCAGCTTTAATCCAATGAGCATTGCAAAAACTTTGCATTAACAGTTTTTATACATAGCCCCCATTTTCAGAGGCTCAAATTTAACTGAACAATTGATTCGTGAGCAGTTTCATGACCAGGTGAGGCCCAAAGAGATGGCAGTGCAAGTGAGAGAGGCCATCTATACACTGAAAAACTCAAATAAATCAGAGAAATATGAAAAACGTTAAGAGTAGCCAAATTATTCTTTAAAAGACAGAATGCCCTGACCAGCTCAGCAACACCGAAAGGCCACAATGATGAAATGGAGAATATGGAGAATGAGCGACAAAGGCCATTTTTCCAAAGTGTATCACATTATCGGTCAAATATGGTGGAGCTAATTTTATGTCATGGGCATGTATGGCTGACAGTGCTGACTCCTGCGATGGGCCATCGAGTCTAACTGCCAAATAGCTTAATTGAATTCTGTCTATCATTAAATTATCAACTTTTCCTAATGATCTTCCTTGTTGAAATAGCAGGATGATTTGTGCTGCAAAGAAATGCTATATTCTTCATTGGATAAGTCAGTCACCTGATTTCAACCCAACACATCATGCTTTTTATTTACTGAACAAAAACCTCAAGTCAGAGAGACCCACAAATAAGCAGCAACAGAAGGTTTAACAGAGCATCTCAAGGGAGTAAACACAGCATTTAGTGATGTCAGTGGGTTCCAGAATTCAGGCAGTCATTGACTGCAAAGGATTTTCATCCAAGTATTAGGAAAAATCCATATACACCGCTCAAAAAAATAAAGGGAACACTTAAACAACGCAATATAACTCCAAGTAAGTCAAACTTCTGTGAAATCAAACTGTCCACTTGTTTTCACACTTGTGGTAGCATGAGACGGACTCTACAACCCACACAAGTGGCTCAGGTAGTGCAGCTCATCCAGGATGGCACATCAATGCGAGCTGTGGCAAGAAGGTTTGCTGTTTCTGTCAGCGTAGAGTCCAGAGGCTGGAGGCGCTACCAGGAGACAGGCCAGTACACCAGGAGACGTGGAGGAGGCCATAGGAGGGCAACAACCCAGCAGCAGGACCGCTACCTCCGCCTCTGTGCAAGGAGGAACAGGAGGAGCACTGTCAGAGCCCTGCAAAATGACCTCCAGCAGGCCACAAATGTGCATGTGTCTGCACAAACGGTTAATGGTATGAGGACCCGACGTCCACAGATGGGGGTTGTGCTCACAGCCCAACACCATCCAGGACGCTTGGCATTTGCCAGAGAACACCAGGATTGGCAAATTCGCCACTGGTGCCCTGTGCTCTTCACAGATGAAAGCAGGTTCACACTGAGCACATGTGACAGACGTAACAGAGTCCGAAGACACTGTGGAGAGCGATCTGCTGCCAACAACATCCTTCAGCATGACCGGTTTGGCAGTGGGTCAGTAATGGTGTGGGGTGGCATTTCTTTGGAGGGCTGCACAGCCCTCCATGTGCTCACCAGAGGTAGCATGACTGCCATTAGGTACCGAGATGAGATCCTCAGACCCCTTGTGAGACCATATGCTGGTGCGGTTGGCCCTGGGTTCCTCCTAATGCAGGACAATGCTAGACCTCATGTGGCTGGAGTGTGTCAGCAGTTCCTGCAAGATGAAGGCATTGAAGCTATGGACTGGCCTGCCCGTTCCCCAGACCTGAATCCAATTGAGCACATCTGGGACATCATGTCTCGCTCCATCCACCAATGTCACGTTGCACCACAGACTGTCCAGGAGTTGGCGGATGCTTTAGTCCAGGCCTGGGAGGAGATCCCTCAGGAGACCATCCACCACCTCATCAGGAGCATGCCCAGGCATTGTAGGGAGGTCATACAGGCAGGTGGAGGCCACACACAATACTGAGCCTCATTTTGACTTGTTTCAAGGACATTACATCAAAGTTGGATCAGCCTGTAGTGTGTTTTTCTACTTTAATTTTGTGTGTGACTCCAAATCCAGGCCTCCATTGGTTAATAAATTTGATTTCCATTGATGATTTTTGTGTGATTTTGTTGTCAGCACATTCAACTTTGTACAGAACAAAGTATTCAATGAGAATATTTAATTCATTCAGATCTAGGATGTGTTATTTGAGTGTTCCCTTTATTTTTTTGAGCAGTGTATTTAAAATGATGTTAGTTTGTCCATTTACTTTCAAACCTCTGAATGGGGGGCTGTGTATAAAAATAGCTGTGAATTTCTCTCTTTTTTTGCAGTAACTATGTTAAACCTTTTATACTAAATCTGAAAGTCTTCACTTCAATCACACCTTGATTGGTTGCTCTACAATCATCTTAAAAACTAATAAAACATCTACATATTTATGTAGAATTTCATTTCAATTTAAGATGTATTGATATGCTTTCTGCTACTTTAAAACAGTTAATTTACTAAACTCATACTTTATAAATAAATGCAGCCCTGTGAAAAACTAATTACACCCTTACTGCTGCCACAGGGTTTAAGAGGGTAAGTAGCAGCCAGGTGCTGCTAATCAAATTCACTTGAGTAATTGTTTATCTTCTCAGGAGTGGATACCTGAGCAAATTCATCCCTACGTCAGATGCTCAAAGAAATGCTATAAAACAAAACTAAAAGCCACATCTCAGACTCTACAAGGCCTCAGCATGTTAAATGTTAAAGTTCATGACAGTATAGTTAGAAAGTGGGTCATGCAACAAGACAATGATCCAAAGAACACGAGCAAATATACAACAGAATGATCAAAAAAGAAAAGAATCGAGGTGTTGCTTGAGATCAGAACATGATTAAAATACTGGGGTTGAACTTTAAGAGAGCGGCACATAAACTAATGTTTGCAATGCTCAATGAACTAAAGAAGAGTGGGCCAAAATTCTCCCACAACAATGTGAGAAACTGATGATGTCATGCAGAAAATGATTACTACAAGTCACTGCTGATAATGGCGATTTTAAATGCTACTGAACCATGGAGTCAAATTAGCTTTTCACAAGACAGCATAGAGCCTTCTGAAAACCATCCTTTTCACATGACTGTAAAGTTCATTATCATAGCCGCTGTCACAGCTAACTGAAATAAGTACGTACAATTTTATTTATACAGCACCTCACTCACCACACAGTGGAAGGATGAGCATGAGGAAGCTCAGCATTCTGACAGGCCACATGTTTGCACAGCACACATGCGGGAGGAATGAGGCGGATGGAAGAAGCAAGGCGTGTTTCTGGATTGTTCAGAGGATGTCCAGGTTCAGGATCCAGGTTGGATTGATATCAAGTCGATATAGGACCTACTTATGATGACCTACTGACAGCCTGACAATTGCATAGTAAGAAAAAATTTGAAAGGAAATTCAATGCAGGGAAGGCCCACAGGAAATCAGAATATTTCAGTAGACATCAAACCTTATAAAACTGGGCATGATTTCTATGTGCAGCCCTGGGTCATATTACAGATTAATAACATGAAGAGTGGTACGGCATAAGACTTTAAATATAATGTGTTCTTGGATAATTGTTTTGCAAAGTGGGAAAAAAATGTTTAGGACCTTAACAGTGCACCAGTTTATCATGATCCTGGACTTTAGAACCGGGGTTTCATTCATTGGTTTTTGAATTTTAGGAGTTCTGTTTATAGTTTTGGTTTTGATTTCTTTGCCTTTTTGAGGTTTCCGCTTCTCACTGTTGTTCATTGTGCAAGTCTGGTTTCATGCTTTTCCATTAGTATTCTGTTCCTCTTATGTTCCGGGTGTACCATGTTAGCAGAGAGTTATTTGTTCCCTCAGTGTGCCCTCTGTGTGGTCCTTTTGTGTTATTCATTCTGTAAAGCTCATATCTCTGCCCCCATATTTCAGTTATTGTTTCTTATTTCCTGCTTTATTTTGGTAGTCATCTGTCTCCTGACTTTCACAACCCGCCAGATTAAAGGGCTCACTTTTTGTTAAATCCTGCTTAACTCCTCAGTCTATGTTTAGGTCCTTATTGTGCAAATCCTGACAGGGTCTTATAACCAAAATATAATTAATGTGCCTAAAGTAAGTACTCGTGTAGAATGGAAGTCTTCAGAATCATATACAGTATTGTATAATTATTATTAGATCATAATTAATGATCAATTAATGTGAAAATGTTTTTTTAAATTTCCAGCATTTGGCGATTTTAATAACATCCATTCAATTAAATTTTATTTATATAGGCACCAAATCACAAGAAAAAGTCATTTCAAGGCAAAGGGTAGCTTGATCTGTAATGCTGTAATAATGTAATTAGCCTGCAAAATTCTAAGATATTATAACTTTAAAATAAATGGTATAGAGCACAAAGTATAACAGTTACCTCCAAAATATAGTAAAGTATAAGCAGAAAGTAGCATGACATGACAATAGTTTATTTAAGCACCATCTGTACTTGAGTAAAGTACTCAATTACAATTACTCATTTACATTTTTAATGGTCCTGTTGGGCATTGTAAGATTAACAGTACTTACACTACTAAGTTGGTACTTTTAAGGTCAGTCTAAGTTGGTTTCACTTTTCATATCGTGACCGTTACTCACTTCATTCCTGAGCTTGGACTGCTTGGCAAATTGTATTATTGTCACCCAGACAATAACATAAAGAAGAGGGAGATGATAGACTCACCCAAAACTCTGTGCCCAAATCAATCTTGAGTTTATTGGTCAAACGGTCAGATCATTCTGAATGCAAAAATTTAAAAAGTTCCAGAGTTATCCCAGCAGCTCGGAGGACAGCACTGGCGGGTATAATACCCAAATGATGTGAACGCTTCCTGCTCCAGCTTTTCTTTCTTCAGTTCATATACTAAATCAGTATCGTGGTCAAACAATTAATTAGGGCTGCCAGCCGTTAGCATGGTTCGTCAAAATATGTTACATAGTAACAGAAACAGGAACAAACTATTTTCGTATCCGTATCGTGGATGTGTAAGCCTTACCCTTTAAAGGACACTCACTGAAACACTTAGAAATTCACATTTCCAAAAATACAGTGTTAATGGAGTACATAATAAAATGTAATTACTTTTGTGATGTTTTTCAAAATGTTTCATTTTCATGTAGGTCAGTGAAGTTACCGTAGTTGGTTCCTTGCCCTTCTGTGGTTTAAAAAAAAAAACCAAGAAGTATATATAAATTTAGGGGAATGGAAGAGGCACAGCCTCAAACCACACAGCTTCATTTGGGGTGTACTGTGGTGCTGCCAAACAGGCTTAGGGACATCAGCACTGGTGGTCAACAGATGAAGATGAGCTTCTTCTGGAGCTGGATGTAGCTGATCTCTGGTCACTGGCACCCCTGAACACCTTGATTCTGAAATCTAGCTGCAGTAATGTCATATAAGACCCACACTGTACACATGCAATGTTTCAAGAATAAAAAGCAGCTACACTGTGAGGGGAAAAAAGAAGACACAAACCATAAAAATAAAATTTTTATCCAAATACAGAACAAAATATTGATACATGTTAATTAACTGTTTACATTTCTGTTTCACAGCACCACCTCTTGATATTTTAGATTTGTCTTATTTGTAAATTTGTAGATTTGTAAATTTTCACCTCAGTTTTCAGAATGCAGTAACTATCCTGAAGCTTTGCCATTGGCTGGTACAGTAGTCAAAGGGATGTCTGGCCTGTTGACAGGAACAAAACTATAATGTCCACGGGCGTTCCACCTGTTGCGATAAAGGAGCACCAAGAGGATGAGGATGATGGCCAATACACCAAGCAAAGCCCAAATGGCTTGAAAAGGGATATTACTGGTTTTATCTGAAAGATAAACGAAATAAAAAAACAACTTAAGAATACTT